>OW052242.1:126130875-126133375 GCA_932526585.2 Philonthus cognatus | reverse complement strand
AGTATACATATGCAGACGTACACTTTACCACGTTCGGTATGTTAAAAGAATACAATTTGAATCTTTAAACGAGTGTTTCTCCACTCACAGGCTAAGCATGAAGTAAAATTTCGAGTTTAGAAAAGCCTGAAAATTTGGTTTGGACGCGTAGCGCAAAGCGCGGAGCGGCCAAACCAAATTTTCAGGCTTTTCTAAACTCGAAATTTCACTTCATGCGCCACCGGTACAAAACAGTGATTCAATGAAAAGTTCAGCGGTGTGTTTTCAACTTCGTAATATGTTAGTGTTTTGTACCGGTGGCGCATGAAGTAAAAATTCGAGTTTAGAAAAGCCTGAAAATTTGGTTTGGTCGCTCCGCGCTTCGCGCTACGCGTCCAAACCAAATTTTCAGGCTTTTCTAAACTCGCGCTACGCGTCCAAACCAAATTTTCAGGCTTTTCTAAACTCGAAATTTTACTTCATGCTTAGTCTGGGAGTGGAACACACTCATTTTAGGTTTCAAATTTAACTCCTTTAAAAAAAAAACAACGATTATCTTAAGATTTACGGCATATACGCTGTAATTGGGACATGTAAACTTGAAAGAAAAACTCCCTGTATGTACAAGTTGAGGTATTAATTGCAATTGATTACCTACAGTTTGTAATGTTCATATAGGCATTCCAATTTCCACATAACCTAAAAATTAAAGGTGTCAAATCGTATTTTATGAAAATGTTTCGGTGTTATATAGAGAGAGTGTAGATACTTCCGTAATACTAAGAAACAAATTCGGTGTCAAAAATTCCTGTGGCTTGACTGCATATTGTGGGCATCGGATTTCGTTGATTCTTTTTGCACTTTCATATTACTGTTTTTATAGGCATTCCAATTTACACATAACCTAAAAATTAGAGGTGTCAAATCGTATTTTATGAAAATGTTCGGTGTTATATAAAACTCTCTGTAGATACTTCCGTAATACTAAGAAATAAATTCGGTGTCAAATATTCCTGTGGCTTGACTGCATATTGTGGGCATCGGATTTCGTTGATTCTTTTTGCACTCTCATATTACTGTTTTTACGGGACGATGCGGGACTATGGCTGAAAATTCGGGACAGTCCCTAAAATATAGGGACGGTTTTTAAAGTCACTATAACAGAATTAATCTGTATTCATCTAAGTCCCCAATATCGTTCTAACGGGTTTTTCGAATCCTTGATTAAGCATGAAGTAAAATTTCGAGTTAAGAAAAGCCTGAGCGTTTAAATCCAAATTAAGGCTTTTCTGAACTCGAAATTTTACTTCATGCTCGGTGTCAAAAATCCCTGTGGCTTGACTGCATATTGTAGGCATCGGATTTCGTTGATTCTTTTTGCACTCTCATATTACTGTTTTTACGGGACGATGCGGGACTATGGCTGAAAATTCGGGACAGTCCCCAAAATATAGGGACGGTTTTTAAAGTCACTATAACAGAATTAATCTGTATTCATCTAAGTCCCCAATATCGTTCTAACGGGTGTTTTCGAATCCTTGATTAAGCATGAAGTAAAATTTCGAGTTAAGAAAAGCCTGAGCGTTTAAATCCAAATTGAGGCTTTTCTGAACTCGAAATTTTACTTCATGCTCCACGCGTAGAAATCACTGAGATATTGTGAAATTAGAATTATACTTCTCAGGTTTTGTCTGGTGTTAAATAATTTTACGAATATTTATGTGGGCATGTAAAACTATACTTAAAAGAACAAATCCCAAAAAATCTATCTAAATATAATTTTAAATCAAGGGTCAAGGGGTAGAGATACAGATGCGAAATAAATGTATAGAATATTAAATATAAATGAAATTGCCAATTCTTGGTTGCAGAATCGTAACTTGTTGTAGATTGCGAGAAGAATCGCACTTTAAATGTGTATTCGGGATTAGAGAACAAAAATAAATATTAATCATTGAAAATCGCTTTATTGTTTTTCAAAATATTCCCCATTAAGATCTATACACTTTTGCATGCGTTTGAACCAATTGTCGAAGCACTTTTGCCACTCTGATTGAGGTATCTCCAAAACATGCATTCTGAACGCATCAACCGCTTCTTCAGGTGTCGAAAAACGTTGACCTCTCATTTTATTTTTTACGGATGGGAATAAAAAGAAGTCATTCGGTGCCAAGTCAGGACTATATGGCGGATGACTCATCAAATCGATGTTTTGCGTGCTCAAAAATGCAGTTGTTTGAGCCGATGTGTGAGAGCTCGCATTGTCGTGGTGAAGAGTGATCCGTTTTCGGCGGTTGGTTTTCCTGATTTCTTGGATGACAACTGGCAAACATATGGTTGTGTACCACTCAGAATTGACTGTTCTGCGTTGTTCTAGTGGTACGGTTGCGACATGTCCAGTTTTTCCGAAAAAACAGGCGACCATTTGCTTGGAAGTGCTTCGTGCGCGAACAACTTTTGTTGGATTTGGCTCATCTTGAAACACCCATACGGTCGACTGCTGTTTACTTTCGGGCTCATA